>JAVIWB010002634.1:0-33946 GCA_031893035.1 Dermolepida albohirtum
AACTTTTATTATTTTATCGATACCATCCGGATGTGCTACAACTGATTCAAATCAGAACTGTGTTGTGGCCACTCTAAAACGTATTTTTGCATCGTTTATCCGATTTTCGACAGATTACGAAAAATGCTTGGGTTCGGTGTCATGCATATTCAAAAAAGAGGCAAACTGTCATATGGTTTCATTGTAGTCTTTGAAAATGTATAAATATTGTTACTTACTTATGAAACCTTCGATTCTTTTAATGGTTCAACAGCACACCATAACGTGTATATAACAGTTTCCGTATTCGAAGCATTTCGCCTCTTATAAATATTTTATGTCTCCCATTACGACCGCCGTGCTTAACGCTCTTCACTTCGCTGCATTAAATGATGCGTTGACGTAATGCCAAAAATGCTGCTTGCTATTTGACTCGAGTCTATTAAATTTACTTATGCCGAACATTTTTCCAAAATATTATACGCTATCTGTATCTCTACTAATACTAATACCATAGCGTGTTTGAATTTGTCCAGCATGAATAATTCAGTCCTGTTTTGCAAATTTTACAATTGCTCCTTCTACTTTTACAGAAGGTTTTTCGGTTTTTATATTTTCCATGGATACCGTGTTTTTTTACAATATTATTGCATTATGTACAACCTTTCTCGAGTGATTTACTACTTCAGCAATTTGTGAAAGAAAATAATCACAATTTTTCAATTCCTAAATTATTTTATGGTTATCCATTATGCAACTTATCAATTTTCACTACTTGATTTATGCAAATATTTGATATGAAATTCATATAAATTTAGTATATATAAGTTTAGATATAAATCCAAACTCAATAATATCTTAGTTATGACTTGTTGAGCATAAAGGTACTGCTCTAAATTTATCCGAGGACTTCCCATGTTTGAATTATGCAAATACGGAAAAGTAAATATTTACATGTCCCTTACAGATAGAGAGCGTATTATGCACAAATATGTATAATGGAGAATTTATAATTGTGCTAATTAGGTATATGGTGCTGTATATTATTATCAACATTCCACATATAAATTACAGTAAAGTAATATTTCTTGATCAAATAAATTAAGAAAATATAAGACATTTGATCTACTTGAATAAGATTATTTTTCTTGTGGGTGTGTTTAAAACACATATATTATACAAAATATAATATTATGCAAGAATTAAAAAGATGAAAATTGTAGCAAAATATTTAATGCAGTTTAAAAAAATAATATATATGATGCTACTACTGAGCAGAAACACAGGTATCGCATAAAATACCAGCGACAAAAGGCTAGACAATGGATTAGCGTCCTTCACGATCTACAGCAAAACTAAAAATGCAAACATAGTAAAAATGATATGAGCGCTTTTCTGGGAAGAAATCGGAAGGGTTCCTTACTGCCAATTTTATGGCAAGAGAGGATACTATAAATGCAGAAAGCTGTTGCTAGACATTTTCCTATTAGATAAAGCACTAGAAGACCTGAATAAAGGTAGCAACATCTGCCAATATGGAAACCGATGAAGCGTTCAAACGATGGTAACTGGAACACATTTCAGCTCATCGAAATCCGAGGAACAGTCTTTCTCAGAACCAAATCAGATTTACCCCGCGGATTAGACTCTGAAATCAAACTTTTTCATCTTTTCTCTACAAGAATATTTGCTTAACAAACAGACGCATATACACACGTAGATGTGTGTATGCGTCAAAACAATATATAAGAATTCTGTAGATTGTACTTTTGAAAAGACGGTTTTACGATACTTTAAAAGAGCACAAACAATGGAAGATCCAAGCGTAGTTCAGAAAAACAACAATAGGTCTAATACAGATCAAAAGATAAATATCGTACCTCATAAAACTTACATTTAGAATAAAGGATTGATCTTTAAGTATTTATAGAATTGCTGTATTGTTTATTATTATTATTTGTGATTCTCAATATTATTTTACAATTTCCAAGGTAATTAATGGATCGGGTAAACAACATTATTGCGTCAGAATACGACAAGATTCAATTTATTCCTTATGCCATACTATAAGGGTTATAAAAATTTGATCCAGGTTGGTGTTCACTGTAAGAAAATTTTACTATACGTAAACGATTTTATTGATAATAAAATATGTCGCATAATATTAATAAATTGCCTAAATAAAATTTCACTTTATCAACAATACTG
Source organism: Dermolepida albohirtum (assembly GCA_031893035.1). Taxonomy (NCBI): domain Eukaryota; kingdom Metazoa; phylum Arthropoda; class Insecta; order Coleoptera; family Scarabaeidae; genus Dermolepida; species Dermolepida albohirtum. The sequence goes on from JAVIWB010002634.1 coordinate 2,188, forward strand.
AGAAAAACCTCATGCTATAGGTTGCAAAAAAAAAATCGTTATTACACCGAAGAGTTATTTGGAAAAACAAAACAGGTTTCAATTGGGAGCCGTAAGAAATCATTAAAAAATAACTTTTTTGACAAGGGATGATCGTATGTTTTAGTATTATTATTCGTACAAACGAAATTAGTCCAAACTTAGTATTAGATTAATCCTACACATGCGTATTTGACTATATCTTAACTTTTCAAACAAAGTTATAAAATACGCACGCATAGGACTAATATTAAAACTAAGCTAGGAATAATTCCGTCTATATGAACAAACACTTAGAAATAGTCTTTAAACGGTGTTGGACTGAAATAATCTCAACCCGACAGAGAGATGTCGTTCATATGTTAGTATCAAATAGTTTTCTTTTTATGATTACGATTCGTTATTATATAATCCTCCAAGTTTCATTTGTTAAGTTGTTCAACAAGTTTTTCTCTGTTTGAAATAAATAACGTTTATACATTTATTGAACTACAAAAAAATTAGGTATAAGACTTCAGTTAAATACTTTGGAAGGTTTAATACATCTGTAATACAAAAACTAAGATGGAATCAACTCTCGGTAATAATGTTCCTTCGTTTTCAACAATAAAGAAGTGGACAGCAGAATTTAAACGTTGGTCACACATTATCATTATCTAAAGATAAGGTAGGGAATAGATTTTGTAAAATCTGTGGTAAATTATTAAAATACATTTTATATAAGCGTTTATATATATAAAATTTGTCGGTTAGATGGATGTCACAATGGTTGACAATCGGCAAAACACGTTAAAATCTGAGCATTTCAAAATGTTTGGAACTTTTCCAACGAAACGGTTTTTAACTGTTGATAACAGTGGCGGCTGGTCAGGTGAGGCAGGTGAGGCAGTGCCTCACCATCTAAATCTTGGAATTATAACAAGAATAATATGTATACTTTTAAAATTCTTTATAAATTAATTATCATCTTTTATTCAGAATTTATCTTATAAACAATAAGAAAATAGTTTTAAATAAACCGGCATTACAAGCAAAGTACAAATTTATCATTTCATTTTAATTCCGTGCGAATGTACGAGCGCGTATACTTGCCCCGCCAACTTCATGCTTGATCTATGTATATCCCTACTAAACACGAATATTTGAGGCCCGGCCACTCATTGCCTCTCATTGAAAATTTATAACGCACTACAGCAGTCAAAAAAATTCTCAATTTCTATGGAAATTACAGTAAAGTATTAGCTACATATTTAAGATAACAAAGAAGAAAAAATATTCAAAAAGTTAATAGATTTTTCTAACTTTATTGTGAGATTTTTGAATTTTTTAATAATATAGAAAGCATTATTAATAGGATAAATTAAGTATTTATTTAATGATATAAAGATGTCTAAAGGTTTACATTCTTCTTGTACAGTTTCTCAATATTTCCTCCACGCAAATAATATGTTTTAAGTTTTAACAGGAGTATTTTTATTGTTTCAAGTAGATATTCTTTAGATATCAATGTATGTATGTATGTATGTATTATTTAGTCTGAAGCCAATTTGAACTGAGCCTCTCATCGAATCACAATCGCCGAACTACCGAATATACTCGAGGCTGACATTCTCGGCCCGAATCGCAAATTACAGCTTGGGGGAATAACAAAGTTAGGTTAAATATTTTAATATTTGTTTAGTGATATTTTCAGTGATTTAAAAATTGTGAATATGGATTTAGAAAATGTAAGAAATACACAAGACATTGTAGATTTTTTAATAAGAAATACGTTCGTTGTTCTATCGGTAGAAGATCAATTATATGTCAAAAACCTTCCGAGACCAAACCCTGGTTTATCAAAATCTCTTACAATACACGGTAAGTCTAACAGAAATTTCAATAATAATAATAATAATTACGTTTTTTGCTTGATAAGTTTAGAGAATTTCGGGAGTGTGATACATATTTCAGTACTGTATACGAAAATTCGATGTCTGACGAATCTGTTGCACATAAAAGGCGTAGAATTGATGACGTTCCAGATACTAAACAAAATTATAGAAAATTATTTTTCGAAATTCTAGATACGTTTATTAGTCAAATTGAAATTAGATTTATTGATTTAGAAAAACTTGCTTTTTTTGATTTATTAACAGAAAGTAAATTTGAAGAATATTCGAAGGCATTTCCTCAGAGGCTCTTAAATAATTTGTTTGAACAATATACATTTTTTGATCAAATTCAATTAAAAAATGAATTAGCTGTTATTTATAGTGACATGCAACTCCTTGGTAATTCTAAAACACCATGTGAAATGTTAAGATTTATGCACGAACAAAAGTTAGCCATCTGTATGCCAGAACTTTTTAAATTGCTAAGTATAGTAGTTACCATATCGGTAACTTCCGCGTCCGTTGAGCGAAGTTTTTCCACATTGAAACGTATAAAATCGTATGTTAGAAATACAATTGGACAACAAAGACTTAGTAACTGTGCACTAATTGCAATCGAAAAGGAATTGGTTAAAACGATGACGAGGGATGAACGATTTTATAATGATGTAATTGATTATTTTGCTAACACAAAAAACCGGAGGATACCTTTGCTATACAAGAAGTAAAATCTATTAAATGTAATTCTACGTGCAATGCCAATAAAGGAAATTCTCTGTATTTTAAAATATTTTCATTTTGCATGTAATTTTGAAATTTTGTTATTGGATTGTTGTTGATTTATATATATACATATATATGTATATATTTGTTATATTATTAAATTTTATATTATAATAGGAATGTATTTATTTTTTATTTTTAAATCCTAGAAGATTGAGTTCTTATTTTCGATTAATGTTTTTAGAATTTGTTTGATTTTTTAGAATATTTATTTTCGTTTCACAAGGGTTTGCTTTGAAACTTCGTTTTCCCTTAAAAATCGAATGGAGCGCGATATAGGGCTCAGTTCACGTCTGGCAGCCCTGTTTGTACTGGAAGCCCTATATATATATAAACTGTTTTCATATGTAGTAGGTATATAGAGTTTATTAATCAATTGTAAACAATTTTGAATATTTATTATTCTATCTGCCTCACCATGTCAAATACTCACGAGCCGCCACTGGTTGATAAGTTCTGAGACTAATCTTTGTACGATTGCTATGCTCAATTATGTTTGTTGTACATGCGTACTTACCTACCTACTTCTATCCTGCCGCACCGATAACAATTGATCGTGCTATTTACAAATGATTGGTACGAACTAGAAAAAATTCTACAACGTTCATCAACCCACGATTTAAAAGCATTAATTTTCTTATTTTAGTATGTCATCAATCAGACGGAATAAATTCTACTATACAAGGCAACTGATTGTTGTTCTTTAAGTTTTTTAAGTCAGTAGAATTCTTTTTTCTGACAGTCATCAACAGAGAACTTAACATAAGCCCTTTACATAAGTATTGCGTAAGTATACCCTCTTGTATATATAACCAAGTTTAAACTTAGGAGTAAATTATTCGGCTCTGCATGCCGTGTTGGCGTGTATTTTGGAAATTGGAAATAAGCAGTTCCTTAATAAGTTTTTTATTTGCTAGAATCTCAAATTAACTATATCAAAAATTTTATATTACTAAGTTACATACATTTTTTCTTTTCCTGTAATGAAGAATATACTTTTTTGTTATAATAATTGTAACATGTTATAGCAGTGTTGTTTTTCTTTACACTTGAAAAAATATAAATACATATTGGTCATTTTCGCAATAAATTTTATTTATTATTGATAAAAGTACAAATAGAAATGAAAATAAATCGAAGATAACAATGATATACGATGGCAATATATAGTATAGTAGCAGAACAAACTGCAAACTAAATTTCTAATTTTCGGATCACACATTAAAATTAGAGTGACACTTGTATCATTTCCCGTATGCTACTTACACCCAACACTTCAGTTTCGAACATCCCCCAGTTAGCGTTAATAAAATATTCTCGAAGTTCGGACTTTTAATCCACAAATAAGCGAATAAAGCTTTTTAATACTAATTTTTCGTAAACGTTTTCTTTTTGACTTCAAAGTTTGTTTTTAACATTTCTTCTTTAACATATTTTCACGCAAAATATATTTGGTAATATTATAGAACAATAAGTTTATATTCTAATATATAATATATGTAATTTTAATGAAAAACTACTGTTAAATTTTAACATTTGTGCAATAAACTTGATTATACAGCATGCGATTTAATATTGCCAAATGTACATATATTTCTTTCAAGTGGTTTCTACAAACATACATTTTAACATTAAGATTTTTGATTCAGAACCGAACGAAGAATGCTGCTGCTTGTAGTTTTTGCAACAGTTTATATACATTATACGCTATTTCCAATTTACTGCTATAACAAGGCATAGAAAACGGTGCGTTTATAGATTATATGCGTGTTATTGCCGAAGTGGCACAATAAAATGGCCACCTGACCACACTTCCAATTTCTTTCTATGAGATTATGTACAGGGAAAGCTATACCAATTTGAAAAGTTGCAAGTAAAATTTTGAGTTTCCGAAACGATCACTCTTAGAATGTTGGAAAATGACGCGATGATTTTGTGATAAGTTAGGTTATTGTTTGGCTAAGGCAGGCATTTCCGAACCATTTATAAAGTAAAATTGTGTAACCTTAGTATTATCTATCATCACGTGGAAATGCGGAGAAGAAATGAGCTAATACCAGATTTTCCATGGGCTCATTACATAATCAGTCGGACGATCTTTAGTGTTCGACTAAAATTATAACATCATTAAGTTTATCTTTGACCTGTGTGTGCAAAATAGTGATTTTATTGTGCGTATAAACTCTTATATTTTGTTCCAATATTTAGTATTGAAGCAGAATCTTAATTAGTTAGCAGTCATTTCGTAATAATATTGTATCCGTCTTGCCTGAAATGTTAAAAAACCAAGTGACGAACAAGTAATTTCATTAGTCATATAAATATAGCATTTACAGTGTTGCAAATCTTTGTGTAATCCCACGATCATCTTTTGTCGATTATGTATATTGAAATTGAAGAATTCACTAGTAAATTTATTCAAAATGTTTGTAAAGCATAATATCCTGCTTCTTTAGTCAGGAAAACTTATAAAGCAATAATATTTATTATTGATTTATAAGTTTTCCATTTGTCCCTCTAGATATATATTAGTCTAATTTTTACTTTTTCAATAAATTACAACTTAGAGAAATTTTTGAACCATTCATTCTTAGTTAAAAAAAGTGTTTTAATTAATTTGGATTTTATCTTTATTGACGTGCCATCTATATATACCTGGAAGAATTACTAATGTTTTCTATTCAATAAACATAACGAACATAACCTTGTAAGTTTCTGTAAAATTATTGTTCACTTTTAGCATACATTAATTAATTGGGCAGTACATATAAAACATGATTGTTTCTAAAGAAGCTCTTGTTGATTTACAAGAAAAATATGAAAAAGTAAAGAAATTAATTGAAGAGGACAGTAAACTAGATCCAGAAACAGAACCTTTTCTATCCAAATATGCTGCCCGTACAATACTCATATCTATGAATGCAAATTTAGAAAATTTATTGCGGCAACAAACGCAAGATTCTACAGATCGAACAAAATTACTTGGTATTAGAAAAAATACATAACAATGTAATCAATTTATTGTGTAATCAATTTCAGGTATGATAAGTATGATACAATTATTATTAGGTATTGTTTCAATAGATACTGAAGAGTTATCTGTTGGAGAAAAACATTTGACTAAATGTAAAGAAATAATTGACAAGAACGAGAGTGAGCCAGAAGTAGCATACGTAACTTTAAATATGCACAATCAATTTGGAATTTTGTGGTCTAAACGAGATCCGAAAAAGGCACAGACATATTTAGAAGATGCAGAAAAATTTTATTTTTCTTTTAAAGAATCTGGCTTGGCACCTGTCGACCCGAATGAACTTTTTATTCACAATTTGGAAATGTATAATTACACATCTGCATGGGAAAAGTTTGAAAAACTGTATACATTAACATTGTACTATTTAGCACAAATACATGGTGTACTAGGAGATTCTTTGAAAAGTTCAGTATACTGCCATGTTACTTTAAAAAGACAATTGGAAAGTAAAGATTATGATCCAATAGATTGGGCATTAAATAGTGCTACATTATCACAATTTTTCATGGAAGCTAATGGTTTTAAACAAGCAAGGCATCACTTGGCTGCTAGTTCATATATCATAGATAAATATGAAGAAGAATTGAATGAAGCAAGTGAAAGAAATGATTGTTATAATGCAAAAATTGAAAATTTTAAACACCGCAATGCAGATATAGCTCGCTGTTGGGCAAAATATGGATTACTATTAATGTTTAACTCAAAGGATCGGTTGTTGAAACATACAGATGATACTGAGACTCATTCCACAGAAATTACAGATTTGTCTAAATTATCACTTAAAGGTGACAGCTCAGTAAAAATTGAAGATTTAAAGCAGTTATATTTTTCATCTTTAAACTTGCAAGCATATGAAGATAAAATTACTGATCAATTTGTTTTAACATTTGATGATGCAAAAAAAGTGTTTTTAAATGTACAGGCATGGTTAAAAAAAGCACAAGAATATTATACTCTGGAAACATTAGCTTCAGATTTCATAGAAATTGTCCAAGATCAAAGTCAAGCATATTATACTCTGGTATTTTATGAAGATAATCCTGATAGCCAAGCTAAGATATATAAAAGATCTGTAGATTTATTAGAAAATGTGATTTCCCAAGTGAATCCAACATATTATATGCAATATTGTAGGCAAATTTGGTTTCGGTTAGGTCAGACATATTTAGACATGGTAGATATAAAGTCAGATAAATTAAAAGAAACAAACTCTAGACCTTCACCTCATGCTCTAAACAAAATAAATACATTAATAGAGAAAAGTATTCATAACTTTGAATGCTTCATTAATTCTTTCATGAATCCTAAGAAAGAATTACCTAGAACTATTGATGGTGATTTTGAGAAACCTTTTTTGCAAGCCTATTTTCACATAGGTGCTTTAAACGGTCGATTCTTTACACTGGATAAAAACAGACAATTGAAAAACTGCCAAGCAAGTGTAAATGCTTATAATAAAGTAGATGAATATATTAAAGAAAATTCAAAAGCTGCAGAACTGATTCCATCTGAATTAAGTATTGTAAAGGAATTGTTGCAGTTGCTTCCAGTAAAACTAATGAAATTAGAGCAAGAAATAAGAGAAATGTCGTAGAGTCAAAAATTAATGTTAAATATATTTGCATAATAACACTGTTGCTTTTTTGTCTTGTAGGCTTTGTATATACATTTTTTTTATAAATCATTATTATTTATAAATCATGTTAGTGATAAACATTTAAAACTAGTGATAATAAATTTCAGTGCAAAATGGAAAATATTTTTTAATTATCCTTGGGAAATATTTATTATAGTTTACTTTTATTAAAATAAATTTCTTTCATACTTCATTACTAGAAATAGTTTAACTATATATACATATATATATATATATATATATATATATATATATATATAACCACTTTTATAGGCCCACAGTGCTATAGTCTACTGTTTTGTTAATCGAAATTTAACATTACCAGACTCACTATCATGTCTGACAACGTATCTGAGTTTATTTACTATGTACTGAGCAGAGTAACTTTAGAAAAGTAAAAAATAAATCTGGGGAGGTCAAAGAGAACTTAAAGACTGCACTCCTTATATATAATTTATATTTCACGTCTTATATTCTAAAATCAAGGATGTAAAGTTTCTTATATATATATATATATACAGTGAGTTCATTAATGATTGAGATGGAACCTTATGCAACCAAACATACACTATTGGTAGCCTTACATTCAAAATTCCCTAGACCCTAGAAATCTATAGTTTTAAAAAAATTATCCAACACACTTAATATGAAATTAAATTCAACTTACCGCTCTAACCACCAAAAATTTACCAATACTTCTGAAAATTACTGATAATTGATAACACGTAATTACAAATCAAATAAGGCAAAATGTCAAACAATTTAGTAGGGTTATAAAGAGAGATCTGTCACGATCTAGTTACAAGGATATTTCATACCAACTGTAATCTTTGTTGTTGTATACTTGGTTGCATAATCCGTCTCAATCTTTATTGAACACATTGTATATATATAAAAATCAAGTCAATGAAGTAAATTGTTTTTCAAAATATGCTGTAATTAGAACTATAATTATAATATGTTTAAAGAAAATGATTTATGGAACGTTATAACAAGGTATATTAATTTGGTATTTGATAGGATAAGTTTGGTATAGTAACAATCATTGAATTAAACATATAAAGCATCTTTTTAGATCTAATTACTTGCATTAATATATTGATACTCTATGTGTTTATTATATTATTCTTATGACATATGAACTTCCCTTGTCATATTTGCACGTATTTACTTTAGAAACATAAATATTACAATACATAAGAATAAAGCAGAATCATTTTTACATTCTAATTTAATTATTAAATAACTTTGTCCAGCGCACAATTCAATAAGTATATTAGATGAAATATTAATATTCGTTTTTGAGATTAGCTGAAAATAATAAATCAAAAAAGAAACAATTTTTGTATATTATTTCCTAAAAATTTTTTTATTTTATTTTAGAGATATGTTGTATATGTATTTCTTTATTTGATTGAAACAATTACAAAACTATGTATCTACATGAAATAATACTTTAGTTCATTATAAATAATATAATAACATGTTTAAACTTTTACAATTATTTAATAAGATTTAAAAAAATTACTTTATTATTCTTTTACCATTTTTGTCGCCCATGTTTTGCAGATAAATAGAAATGATAGTAGACTAATAGTTTTGTGGTAAGTTGCTTATTACACAGAGGGTCTCACGAACGAATCCTGCGGTTCGGTAGAGATTTTCGTGATTTCCTTTGTTTAAGTGTGCCTTCAGCCAAAGATTTCAACACGCATCATAAGCGCGGATGCAATAGTCTGTTAATCCTGTAATTATTACACTATTGGGGCTGTGAAATCGTGGCTTAATATTATTATAATTACCTTATGAAATGTAATCCTTCTTTTGTAATTATTTATGCTGGAAGTTTACTATGCATGTAAATTAAAAAATTTAGAAAACAATTCTTCCATCTTACGGGACGAAATGATAAGCTAAAATGGCAAATAGAACTCATTTGCTATGCATTGCCGCAGGAGCGAAGATAATACCAGTTTCAAGATTAACTGAAACTCGACAATTGCAAAGTTTATTGTCTATTAAAGTAATACCTTTACATTTTGTTATAATTTGAAGGGCTATCAGATATCATTTATGTATGTTTGCTGCGTAATTCTCAAAAATTAGTTATTCTTATAAAAAATATTTATAAAACAAGTAATACTTACTCTTTCTGTATTTCCCGATTGAAAGTATATCTTCCACACTCAGGTGTTTCATCTGTTCTTGCAAGGCATATCAGCACTGTTAATCCTGACAATGCTGCATTGAAACTGAATTTCAGTCAGTTTGGGACAAGATTATATGGGAGTTCTTCCGAATCACTGGAGCATTGTAATTATGCTAAAGTGGCAAAGGCGTGCCTGATGCGTGAACCCCCATAGTGAAGATAATGAATTCGTGTTGGAAATATAGGAATGCGTCTGCCGACATTTTGCTTAAGAAGCTGTAGGAATCGTCTTAAATACGAAATGTTTCGTTCGTATTCAATATTATCAATGACTAAGGTGATGCCTTTGTTAGCTATAAGTGCAACTATATGTGGTTCAGGTTTAAGAGTTTTGTCGAAGAATTTCAAATTTTTAAATGTTGGGAATTTGTTTAATTCAAACAAATAATATAAGCCTGTCCAAAACATCGTCAAGATTGACAATTGCACTAACAACATCCTTGCAAGAAAGAACTATACGTCAACGAATCAAGTAACAGTGCAAGAAGCACTGTTCCAGCCTGGAAACTGAGAAGATACGGACATTTATATATTATTCGATTATTAACGTTACATCTTGTAAAAAATGTTTTAGTACCGGTTTTAGAAATTTTTCTAACTAATATTCAAAGCATTACTATTATATCTAACGTCGATTCTACTACCTCTTTCATCGTTACATGCTCGGTTGTTAGATAACACTTACTCTCAATCACTTTACGAATTGTGATTTTGTGACGCATCAAAATGCTACCCGATTGCTGTTAGAAGATTGAAAAAAATGCAAATTGAAAATATTTGATCTTTTTACATAAATAAGCGCAGAATGCCTTATATTGTACCAAAATAAATAATCAAATTATAAACTTTAAATTTTACAAAACAAGTCTTAAGAAGTAAATTTTGTATTTTTCTAATATTCCTGCAACAGATAAATAAGCTTAATAAAAAAGGGGCTAACATGATATATCATACCCAGTATTATAATTGTATAACTATTATAAATGTGTAAATTAATCTTAGATTATTTAAATAAGCAAGGTACATATTATTACCTCCTCCTTTTTAATTAACGAGAAAATGAGAATGTAAAATTGAGAATGAACGAATGAATATATATATGAATGAGAGTTTGAAGGTTTGATTCAATGTTAATGTAAGGAGTTAATAATTAATAGTTGTGTACAATGAGCATCAAAAGTCCAGGACGTGTGCTAAGCTGAAAGAAAGATTATTAGTGGAATAAAACGACAGGAATGCCTTTTAAATTTTATTCACAAGTTAAATTAATTCTTAAAGCTTGAATGTGTTAAATAGAAATAGGTAACAAGAACGAGAGCAACAAATAAAATATGATGAACGTAATAGCAAAGCTGTAATAAAATATAAGTCTAACGATACTTAGCTGTGTAATAAAATATACAAAGATTTAGATTAAAATACTTGTACTTGCGTGTTTGCGTATATGTATATATATCCTGGATCAGGAAGCTGTGTATTTTTCGCGAACGCGAACTTAAACACATGCATACAACAAACGCGGGAAAACAACTTCACGATCACGTCAAAGGAATGCGTGTGTACTTTGTCATGGTCTGAGAAGAAGTCTCTGTCTCTTACACGCGGCTGCTCTTAAGACACCCCGTATGCTAAAGGGTTAGGAGACAGGTCATGTTTGAACCACCCAATAGCAAACGAGAATATTGGCGCGCTATATTCGACTTCCTAGAAAACGGCGGGTAGACGTTGCTTTATTACACTTGAACAGCACGTGACGAATACAAAAGATTCCTGCATTTGTATATATCACAAAAAGGTCAAGATAAATAATAATTTATGACTTGAAACTCGAACTATTTTTAAATTTAAATAACTTAATTTAAAAAACATAATATAGAGAATTATTATTTGTATGCGAAGTGTAACAATATGTTCGTGAAAACAATTTTTTCTGCTGTACATAAATTAAAACAAAGTATTTTATAAAATTATAAATGACTTATGGTGCTTTTGTTTTTAAATAAATGGTGGTTTTAGACGATCGGATGGATTAAATGAAACTATATAAGATGAAAAGTTTGTAAGACTATGTAAATATAAACACGTTTCAGCGACTAAAAACCGTTAGAAGACACGTACATTTTCTATATTATGATGTAATTTTAGCAAATTGTTTCGAATTCTACTTTTTGTACTTCATACATAAAGTGTTTTATTCCTCCATTTGATGGGCTAAAGAACTACTTTCAAAGCCTCCGAGATTAAATAAATTTAATGTCTTCTGTCAACGTCAAAGTGAATTTAAATTATAATCATATCAAATTTGTCATAGGCACTGTTTATTTTTTACGGAAATTAATATTTAAACTACAAAAAAATAATCGTTTATTTTTAAACTTTAGTCTACGAAATGCTAAAAGTAGCGAATATACCACGGAACTTTAATGATTTAATATTTATATAGTTAGAGATTATATAAGTATCATTTCAATTCTTTATTGTGGTAGAACGTATTATGAATATTTTTAGAAATTTTATTAAAAAGACGAAATAAACGACTGTAATTACATCTGGATACCGAATGGATATACTATAATCTAATTTAAAATATTACCAAAAATTTATAATACTGTAAAACATCATTTAGGCATACGTATATATCATTCAGTACAAATTATCTTTTATAGGGTATTACAATAATACCAACGAACTTTCTTGTTCGTTGGCATTAGAAGTTTAAGAAGTAATTTATGAGTACCAGATTTGTTCTCGAAACTATTTATCTATAAATACTCGAAAATATTTATTGTTGTAGCCGCTCTTATACTCGATGTCCAATTGTAGTGTGTATATAAAAAAAAGTTTCACACCGTTGCTATTCACATCTTAATACTGATTTAAATCTTTGATATAGATCGCCTCATGATTCGCGTTTCTATGTTAATTTGAGTTTGTTAAAGGGATTAAAAATGTTACCTTACCCTTCGTCCAATAATTTGCAAATTATTTTTTTTGAAATTGATTAAGTCCAACTTTGTAAATCATTTTATTGTTCTAGAATTGAACAATCGGTTAGCGGAATGTTAATATCTTTGTTTAACGTTAGAATTACTTAAATTTTTATTATTATACTTTATAAACAATAATACAATGAAAATTTTAACTTATGAAATAAATTAGTTGACCTTTTTTAAATTTATTTGAGCGTTCGAACTAATATGGACGGTAGTGCACATTAACTTATAAACTGTTCCAAGTAAACTTTTAATTAAAAATTTCTTAGAATATGGTACCTCTGCATTGCAATGCAATTAACTGATTTCCATACAAATTGTTTTTAGTAACTTACATTGGCTATGGCAATGTTTAACGCTGCGTTTTTTGTATAGTAAAGCATGTTAGAAACAAACTAGCATACAAATTAAATACTTTTATTTCCAAATAAAAATAAATTGAGTATTGCAAAATATATAACAGAAGTAGTACATAATTCTTGCACAATTGTTTTTTTTTGATTTTCAAAAATATAGGTTTATCCATAGAGACATTTACTGAGATTACTCATAATTTCCTGTAGTAAATCAGTTATTTGGTGTATAGAGATGTTGATGAATCAACTTATATTAGTATACTTGCAAATAGGAACATATATTAAACTATTAGTGATCATCAGTTATTGTATCTATGAAAAAGTCTATTATCAAGTCATTAGAAAGAGACGATCAAAAATTTAATTTCACCGGATACCAATATTTGAAAATAAATAGATATATTTTTCGGATTTTTATTAACAAAAAAAAATAATAATAAACCAGTTTACAGTTTGTCCAAGTGTGAAATGTTACCCACATAAAATGCTTTTTTAATTGGAATTATATAAAACACAATTGAACAAACCTGTTGGTTTTAATTAACATATTCGGTCAATTTTCTGCTTCCCCCCCTTTGCTCTTTTTTCAATTATCCAATTATATAATGAAAATTAGACTTACATTAAAAATATCATTAAAATATCTTTTATCAAAAAACCATCATTGATATGTATCAAAAAACAAATTTAATCCAAAAGTTCACTACCAGAATTGATTCAAAAAATTTTAATGATATTTTGTCCATATTAATTTTTCTATTTCAAAAAAGTCTCCGCAAAACAATAATTTTCGTAATATCCCAATAAAGTATGATAGCGGAGTTTTCCTTAATTTAGTCACTCAAACTGTAGAAAAATAATTCTATAGTTTCATCTGATAGAGAATGTTGAGTTGAATATATTAAGGAAATAGTGTCAGCCTTTTGATGAGAAAATAAATTAATCATGATACCTCTTCAAAGGTTTTTCACAAGTTTTCAATCTTAGTTGGCTGAAAACTAAGAGTTGATACATGACTGAATCTCCTTCTTATAATAAAAAAGACATTATCTAGGCTTGAATTTTCTTCTTATTCTCTCCTCTTCGTTTATACATTCAATCTCACATTGGCCACCCTTGAAAGAGTTCGGGAGTCCCTATCTCCCGAATAGCCGCGAACCATCACATCACAAGATTAAATTAAAACAGTCAACACTTCCTTTATTCGTGGCAATGTCACTTGAAGAGTTTTGAACATTAAACTTAAAATTATTTGCGTGAATAAAAGGCGTGATTATCGAGATCCGTTTTGAAGCTATATCATTTCGTTTATCTAATTCAAACTTCACACAGTCGTTGCACCAACGGAGATTCCAGATGTTATGTTAATGGTGGAACAACTTCGTGAAGTTAATAATCAAGATGACCAAAAGGAATCATACCTTAGGACAGCGAATAGGCGCAAAATCAATTTTATACACAAGATTTAGTGTTTTGTGTTTATCAGTTAGAAATAAATGGGTAACAGTTTCATTTCTAACAACGGATTCATTCATATGTATGGATATAATAAACACAAAATTGTATATAAAATGTTTTTGCAATGTAATCGAAGAACCCTACCAAAAGAATTTTTAGAAATCATTATGGATCTCTAGAGTTGTTATAAATCACGTCTATTAAAAATATACATTTTTTTTATACTTCTTTCTAAGTGTAATTTCCTCTTTAAAAGGTTGAAAAAAAAACGTTTTTTCTTTTGCACCCCATTTCACCTATTTCCATTATGGGGTACTATTAGTTAGTCATCACGTTCTAACATTTTGAGCGTAACTTTTCGAGAAAAAGTGTTACAAAACAAAAAAATCGAAAATTAAAACAATTCTGATTACATTGTGATTTGTTATCTTCAATTACAAATTAAAATGTTCTTTCTTCTGTACCATTTTGTTTGTCGTTCCACCATAATATTTAATAATTATAATTATGTACAATATTTTTTCACGTTAATTTAAAACATATAACGTTCATTCACGCTTTCAGTTATTTTTCAAATTTTATTTTATATATCGTAGTAGTGATTTGCTGTTTGTTGTTGATACGTGGATAAATAATATTTATCCTTATTTCTAGTTTTACTGTGTTTGGCTATGTTCTATGGTTTCGTCATCTTCCAGTTTGGGAACGTATAATGCGGGATCAATAACTTTAGGTATTGGCTTTATTTCCGTTCCGAGTTCTTGCTCTATGCGATGCAAAGCGAATCGATCCTCGTACGTAATTAAGTTGATAGCGATACCGAGATGTCCGAATCTACCTGATCTGCCGATACGATGCAGATAGGTTTCGGCCATTTTCGGAAAATCGAAGTTAATCACCACATTAACTGCCTGTACATCGATACCTACACACAAAAAATACATAGATTATTATAGGTACTAAGCATACGAAATTCAAATTTGATTTTACTAGAATATTGTCTGTGATTAGTAAAGTGAATGGAATAATCATATCCCAACACCAACATAAAACGAATCACACTTTCGTTATTGCATATATGTCCCCCCAATTCATCAATGAAAATCCGAATCAGGTCTACTAACATGCTTAAAATTAATTATTAATTAGTTGACTTAAACGATGTACACTGTTCTGTACAATGAATACGTAAGGTAAATAGTACTAAATTTTCTAATAAATAAATATTTTACTTTGTTCTTATTTAATAAGGCTAATAGGGAAGCGCAAAAACATAATTACACAAAAAATAAAACATATTCAAATGCAGTAAAAAATGTGGGAAAAGGCATACATAAATATTTGCATGAAGTATTAGAAAATTTAATTTCAAAAACTCTATCGAAAACTGACTAACTTGGATACAATAACTAATGTGTAACTACCAAAAGTACATTTTCGAACAAATATGTATTATAAAATAATCATGCCTATCATAATTAAAAACACTGTACAGAATAAAGTATATAAAAGTACGAAAATATCTTTTCTTTTTCTGTATTGTTTTCCTTGTTCTGAACAAAAAAAAACATTTTTTTAAATTAAGTAATTAATTTATAGATCTTTATATTTTTTCACGTGGCATTAATTGCGCATAATTTTTAAATAAAAATTTTAAACATACCTCTCGTGAATAAATCTGAACAGACTAGATTTCTGCACAGGCCAGCTCTGAAGTCGTGGAAGACCCTGTTACGATGACCTTGAGCCATTTTCGCGTGAATATAATAACAGCAATAACCGAGATCGGTGATTTTCTTCGCCAATAATTCAACCCTTTGCGTCGAATTACAAAATATAATACTTTGATTGATTTGCAACTTTGAAAAGAGCGTGTTTAGGCAGTGGACCTTCTGACGTTCCTGTACGAAAGCGTAATATTGCGTAACGCCTTTTAACGTCAGTTCCTCCATCAAATTTATTTCATATGGATCCCTAAGATGTTTTTCCATGAATTGTTTCACTGTAAGTGGAAATGTTGCCGAAAACAACAATATCTGCCTGTCTTTTGGCAATCTGGAGATTACGTGGTCTAACATGCCTGTAAATAACAATTTTTGAAAAGTCTAGTTAGCATAAAATATATATAACTTTATATATAAAAACATTCATATACGAAGTATCTATTTAAATTATAAAAATTCAAAATGCTATAATTCCAATTACATTATGTTGAAAATTAGATTTAATTAAAATTCAAAGGAAGTGATGGATCAAATTTCTTTATTTACAATTAATATACGTAATCAATTTGCCACAGCATGTTTATAGTGGAAAAGTACTATGTAAAATGTTAAAAGTAATCAATCTCTACTTGATTTTAAAACATATTTGTACAAATTAAATAAACACAGCTGCAGTTTATTCATATTTAAGTGGACTGTGAACGCATATCATATATTTGATAAGAGACCATAGATATATGTACATGTATTTTTCATGTCGCGAAAGTTAGATTTTAAACGAAACCACATTATATTTCAAATGAATGCTGCTATTATTTAAACTTGAGAATCCATTTATAGTTAACAATCTCCATTTTTCTCTAGTCTTTTGCATTAATGCAATTAGAAATTTAAATTCTGACACTTTTTCTGTGGATACACCTAGTTTTTTAAGAAAATTAAAAAATATATTACCTACTAAAACAACTAGAAAACAACAAACTTGCCATTATGGTATTTTTTAAAATCTTGTACTGTGCTTTACAGACCCAAAAAAGACATGTTAATCTAACTTGAATGTCAAGCATCAAATACAAAATTTGAAAATATTAATTATTGCTAGTAATTAGTAATAAATTTACTTAATATTTTTTAATTGTTGTAGTGCACAGTATAATAAACACATTTTGATCACAATAGATATTCAATAAACATGTATGTTCTATTCCTTTCTTTAACTGAAATGGTATTTCAATGTTTGTATAGTACTACTCACACACCAAAGCAGACTCAAATTGAAATTGGAAAAGCAGTGAAAGTATTACTTCGCACAAGTGGAAAACGATTTTCCATTGTTTATTATAATAGATGTATTAAATCAAATATTTCAGTAATATATTATTGCAAAAAACGCAAAACAATCATATTTTAATATTGGTTTCGTAGTTTTTGCTGACTTAACTGAAAACTACAAAATTTGTATGACATCTATAATGTAAAATAAAATATATTAACCATACCTTTAAAGTCTTGTGACAAAAGTTTATCTGCTTCATCTAAGACTAGTGTTTTACACTGGTCCATATTAGCTACTTGTTTATCCATGAGATCTAGAATTCTGCCTGGTGTGGCGATTATCACTTGTACTTTTTGGTATATACGCATTATGTCGTCGCGCAAATTCGTACCGCCTGTCGTTACCATTACACGAACGTTCATGTGTTTGGCTAACTCAATGCATATTTGTGAAGTTTGTAGTGCCAACTCCCTAGTTGGAACTATAATAAGTGCTTGGATACAATCTTTTTTAGGATCGATTTGTTCTAAAACTGGGATGCTATATGCACCAGTTTTACCTTAAATAGAAGATAAAAAAAAGTATGAATAACTTGAATCAAAATTAAATAACACAAAAATTTGAGCTAGTTTAGAAGTAACAATATTTCTTCATACAATGACCGATATTTTCTGGAGAAATTTTAAGAAAACCTTGATTAAGAATAAGTATAAATATTAAGTTATGCAGTACCGCACAATTAAATTAGGACTACTCACATTTCTTAGAAATATTTAGAGCTATTTAGTATTATAAAAATATCTTCTATTTTATAGTATGGACGATAATCCTTTACAGCCATAAAATTCTCAGTATTCTAACCAACATTTAACGCTCTTTTCAGAATTAAACACAATGATAAGGAGTTACTTTCCATTGCTCTTCGTCATTCCGAATACAGGGTTGGGTTGTAAAAATGAAAATTTTATTGCAAATATCGAATTTATGAAATTTTATCACATTTTTGTTTTTTTTTTTGTATGTTGCGCGATTTTTGAACACTGGGGAAACGCAAACACATTATCAGTGCAAAAAGGGATGACAATAGAGACTTGTTGAAAGCTGAGAACTATTATCATTGACGAATAGCAAGACGAGAACGTGTTTCTTATCAAGCAGTGGCCAGGATGGCAAAGTCAATTGCAGAAAACCTACCATTTACTTCGAGCGGCCGCATTCATAATAAAAGAAAGAGAAAGACAACGGATCGTAGAGACAGATTAATTGCTAAAAGATCATTAGAGAATTAACAGCAACCTGTTAGAGAGATGCTATCATCTTAGAAGTAGAAAACATCAAAATATCGAGACGAACTTTGCAATCTCGATTATACGGGGCCAACGATAAAACCAAGATTGACCAAGAGAATGAAGAAAATGAGATTACAATGAGCGAAATAGTATAAAAACCTCACTGCTGAGGATTAGAAGAAGATATACGTCTATAAAATTTTATTCATTCTTACGAAAAGGGTTAAAAGAAAATTTTCGCCGCTCCATTACGAGAAGACCACGTGAAACTGCAGTAATTAGAGCAGTTAAACATCCTCCAGCTATTATGATTTGGTCCTGAATAATAGCAAAGAAACTGGGACCTCTGTATTATGTCACGGATACAATGAACCAAGTATAGTACAAATCCATAATGGAATCAATACTAATTCCATATATTATTCAAGTTCTGGAGATGTTCACAAATTTTTAGAAGATGGTGGGCGGTATACCTTGCAACAGAGCGAAATCAATAAAAGATTTGTTTTCTGACAGCAACTTGCAGATCTTGCCGTCGCCGGACCAAACCAAATCGAAAGTGTATGAAATAGTTTAAAATGAATTGTTTACTCAACTCCAAATCCGACCCTAGCAGTTTTGAAACAAAATACTGAAGATACTTGGGGCGCAATAATCTGGATTTGAAGAAAATAGTTAAAGTCATATACTAGAAGCATGCCGAGAAGAATTTTAACAAAATATTGATTCATGTTATTTAAAAATATATATTAATCTTTATTTTATAGTGTTAATAAAGAATTGTTTATGTCATGTTATTTGGTTTTATTACTTATAACAACAAAACTAAAAAGTTGAATTTATATGGTGCGCGGTATTATAAAATGAATAAAATTTAGCAATTAGTTCCAATGTTATTTTTACATTTAAATGTGAATTTTTTAACAAAATAAATATACTATATTAGTTTCTTTAATTACATATAAGTAAAAATAATCATTGTGTATGTAAAACTAGAACATTTTTTGTTAACCACTGCACAGGAAAAACAGATGTTTCACAGCGAGTTTGCCAAAATGAGTGGAGTAATTAAAAAATTCATTATGTACAATATCACTTTATAGAAAGAGACTACCACCTACTTTTTACAAGCATAATTTAAGCTTAAAATTAACCAAAGTGAAGACCAAATTATTAGTTATTACTTAGTTCAGAATAAAATTATTTTACCAAGCAATGGCTTATACAGCTTTTTCTTTAAACCAATATATTGCAAGATATTTAATTTAAAGTAAAAGCTGAACAAGAGACTGTGTAATGAATCAATTGTTAACTCTCAAATAAATATTAATTGAATATATTACTGTACTCCTTACATTTTCAAATGTTATTAAAAAACATTGATAATTAATAATACATGAAAAAATCATTTTAAAAATTAAATTTACTTATGAATACCTATTTTTTTCTTAATAATTTAATGAAGTTTTTGCATGTATCTTCAACATCTAGTATTGCTGAAAGCAAAAATTAAATTTTCTAGGGAAATTTGAAGTAGTATATAGTAACAAGTTTTGTCAAAGTTTTTAAGTTCCCTGTTATATAACCATATGAGAGCAAGAAATGGTTTATGCAAATTAGTTCAAATATAAATCAAGGGTCATATAGTTCTCTATTAACTCAATTGAAATAGAATATCAAAATTTAACAAATCTATAAAAGAAATGATCTAACATAAACCATTTCAAATCTATATTTTTCTTAAAATTAGTCTAACATTTTTAAAAATATTCTTGAACAATTTTTTGACTGAAACAAATACAACAGAGATGCGTTAAAATCCATCGTATTACTATCACATGGTGACTAAGGTATAATATGGCATGTGAAATATGATAGAAACAAACAAAATATTGAGTGTGCAGTAAGTAGCTAAAATAAAGAGTTGAGTATTACAATCTGCAAAATTAGAAGATCAAATAGCAGGTAGATATCAAATAGGAATATAATAATGAGAAAAAAAGAAAACAATATAAATATACACATAAGAATATTAGAAAAATTACTTCTGATTATATTAATGGAAAGCTAATAGATAATTTGCCATAAATGCAGACTTGTTAGGAAAATGCACTTCAATTTATTTGTAAATATTTGAAAATTAACAATTTATAATTTGAGATAATTAAAATTTTAACATAAATTTTGGTGTGTTCACACAATTAGCTAATATATATATATATATATATATATATATATATATATATATTAGCTAATTGCGTGATATATATATATATATATATATTCATTAATACAAAATTTATTGGATTCTTTATTCAATTTTGAAAAGAAACTGTGGACAAGAATTCTAAATGAGTAAGAAAAATTTTTTATTAAATTGATTTGGTCTTCACTCGAAAGAAATCAAATTCTTATGTACTGTTTTAAATAATTTATGAAAATATTAATTTATACTTCATAAGATAATTTACTGAAAGTATTACTTTCTATAAAACAAACCTGTGCCATTTTTAGCTCTAGCCAAAATGTCCTTTCCAGATAAAGCAATAGGAATTGATGACTCTTGTATAGGTGAAGGTTTCTCCCATCCTTTTTCAAATATGCCCATAAGAAGCTCTCTTTTCAAGCAGAATTCTTCAAATTCATTTCCTCTGGTGTCCGTTACATCCTATTTGCAAATAATACATTAATATTGAACTTGGAAATATGAAATATTTGTAACAAAGAAATTAAAAGTTTTCAGAAAAGGATTTATCATTTATAAAGAGAAATGAAGGGGAATCCACAAAATCATCCTAGATTATTTCAACCAAGTCCAGTTGTTAGTTCAAAATAAAAACAGTAAAAGCCATTTTATCCTTCTAAAGAAGATTATCCTTTATTAATATCTAACTATTCTTGATTAATATCTAACTACATAAAGTTAATAATATATGGAAATAATTTACTTACACTTGTTTTAATTCTCTTGTCTTTTGGAGGTATTTTTAATTTTGATTTCCACCCTATATCATCGACTTTGTCAATGTCTCTATAAATTACTTAATAAAAGCTTGTTAAGGTGGTATATATATTTCTAACTTACAGTTTTGTCTGTGTAGGCATAACGTGATTGTTTGCAGTTATGGATTCAGTCATCATCTTCTGTGTCGTATAATTTTCACACTAAATATAAAAAACAGGGTTTATAAAACCCAACTTTGGGTTTCTACAATATGTAGGTAATATTTAAAAAAATCCTTTTTCAGAAGCTACACTTTACAGGTTATTTCTGTAATGAAATAATTACTATCACTTATGAATACAACACAGATAAGATTAAAAATCACAAAATAACACTAATCTATTTTTAGAATCAATGTATAAATATTGATACACAACAAAGTTCGCTCAATGACACGATTTTTACCCTACTTAACGGTATATTACAGTAAAAATAAATTTCCAATAAAAAAAATCAAGTACTACCTAGAAAATGGAAATACACCATTTTATCAAATATGTACTAATTTATTTATATAAATATTAACGCGATTATTTAAATCTTTTTAATGAAAAACTGATGATTGAAGATAAAGATTCAGGACAAAATATAAAATGGCTTCGAAACAGCGTAGGTAAAAAGAAAGCCACTACAACGTAGATGCCTGGAAAATAATGAAAGCCATATTTACCTTGCTTTTAATCTTGATCTATAAATATACGTTGAATATGTGTATAAAATTCATACATTTCTTTTTCCTTATTATTAATTTCGCAGCAATAGCTAATATTTTATGGTTTATCACGAATTGAACAAGTATCACACACCTTATTCAGAGCTTGAAACAAAATGATTTTTATCAAATGTAATAGAATCCACATTGCGAACTCTAGTGTTAAATTCCTATAATTTGGACTATACCGCTACTTTTTAAATAATTATATAAAAAATTAAATTCTTTTTTGAGAATGTATTTGTTTGGATAAATATATACACATGGATAAAAGAATTTATTCGTATTTCTATATATTTTTATTAGTAATATAATAGTCTTGAAATAAAAAGAATTAGTAATATTAAATATGTTTACTACTTTGTTAATCGTTCTTGAAATACGTCTATTCAAATATAGATGGGAGTACTATTGCTATGGTTATAGCAGTCTCAACAATTCCAAACAACACAATTATTAGTTCTCTTTCTTGTTAATTGATAAATAATTTGAAAAAATACCGGAAAAGTTGTAATAATGTCTAGTACATCGCAAAAACACAGAAATTTTGTAGCTGAGCCCATGGGCGATAAGCCAGTCACTGATTTAGCAGGAGTTGGAGAAGTGTTAGGAAAACGATTAGTTAGTGCAGGATTTGATAAGGTTAAATTGTATTTGACTCGTACCTTTGTTTTCTAATTTTACATTACCATTTTAGGCATATGTCGTGTTAGGTCAGTTCTTAGTATTAAAAAAAAATCAAGAGTTATTCCAAGAATGGATGAAAGATACTTGTCAAGCCAATTCTAAACAATCACTTGATTGCTATACATGTCTGAATGATTGGTGTGAAGAATTCTTATAAATCTTGTGTAAATAACAATTTTAATATATAATATCTAAGTAATTTTTGTTTGAATTAGATGAAGTTTGTTGCAAATATTTACCAATATTTTACAAATTGTCAGAATTTCCTAAATATGTTGTCTATTTATATGTTCTATCATTCAAATTTTTATATAAAAAAGAAATTACATATGTACGAATAAAACATTTTTCTATACGTTTTTCCGTTATTTTAAATTTGGTTCTCCATAAACATAAAATGAAATGATAATTACTGAATTACTTTGAGACTTTTGTTTTGTAAATCAGTATAGTTATTTCATACATTTAATTAGAATACAAATAATATATGCATATATTTGCATGAAGTATTTTATTAGAAATTATAAGTTCCTGAAAATAATTTTCCGTTTTCTAATCTGTGAGAATAATATCATAGCAAATAATTTATAAAATAAAGACATATCTAAAGAATTAAATAATGAAGATATATATACTTTTATTTATCAGAAGGTATATTTGAATATCTAAGATAATTTGCTTTTGATTTTAGATTATTGAAATACGAGAATGTTTTACACATTTTCGTTTATTAAGTTGGTTGAACGCCTTCTCGTTCATTAAATTGTGGTGGGGAATGGCCATTTGACAGACAAAGAAAATAAATAACAATCACCGGCATGTGTAACAAAGATAGACATATTCCAGATGTTGAATGGTCTGTTGGTTGTGGAAATTTAGTTCTAAATTTTATGTTTTCCATGTTTCTGTATCGTTTGTTCTGTTTTCATAATTAAAAAATTGCAATTAGTTGATCGAATGTGTAGTGCGTATTAAATTTAGACTTTAATTAAATGGTGCAAATTTTTTTTCGGAGGTTCATAATTTAAAATGGCGATTGTGTGATCGGGGAGCAATGGTGGACATATGAAGGTGCACGGAAATTTGACGATGGAAGATACTTCGATTCGTGAAAACGGGGGTCAGATACAGATGGGCCCACAGAGTGGCTCTGTCGTTAATAATAAACCTAACGAGCAGACTAACTCGCAAGTACAATATTCGATCCCAGGAATTTTACATTTTATACAACATGAATGGGCTAGGTTTGAGTTGGAAAGATCCCAATGGGAAGTCGACAGAGCTGAGTTGCAGGTAAGGTTCTTTATTCTAGTCAAAAATTAGTAAGTGGGCTGGCAGAATAAAATTTGAATTTTGAAAAAACGAAATTACTTTACGAAATATTTCGTTCGTTAAACAATGACAAACCTCAATAAATATTTATAACAAATTTTGTTAAAACTTTCTTAATATATCATAGACAAAGTATATTTGTACACAAACATCTCATCAGTCAACCAATAATGACAGTCTATTATTTTCTGTTCTTTTAATTAGAGATTGAAAATTACACATACCACAATTAAGTAACAGGAAGATATGCTAATTAATCATCATTTATTAATATATTGGTATTTATATATACACACACATCAGCAATTTGAATATATATTTATATACTTAAGGAACTATTCTTCAATAAACAGTGAAAAAAATCTTTATTTTATATTATTTTTTTAGGCTCGAATTGCATTTTTGCAAGGAGAAAGAAAAGGTCAAGAAAATTTGAAAAATGATTTGGTGCGCAGAATAAAAATGCTCGAATATGCTTTGAAGCAAGAAAGAGCTAAGTATCACAAATTAAAGTATGGAGTTGATCTTCAACAAGGCGATATGAAACCACCAATACTCGAAGATGGAAATAATGTTGATTCTCAAGCTGAGACAGAATCTCCTGTATCAGCAAATCACTCAAGTTGGAGGCAAGGACGGCAGCTTCTAAGACAATATCTTCAAGAAATAGGTTATACAGATAGAATAATTGATGTAAGATCAACTAGAGTTAGGGCATTATTAGGATTAAATAATAATACAGAACAAGATGAAAATGTTAATGATACGCCAGTAAATGGAAATGAATCTATCAAAAGAGCCAGTGAAACTCAAGGTAGAGAATATTAAAATAATTTAACATTTACGTTATAGGATTTTATTTAACAAACTAGTTATCTTTATCATTATAAAATATTTATTTCATATAATAGAATTATTTTATATAATTTTTTTGCTACACGTTTTTGTATAATAATATAACATATATGTTAAATGATTTTTACTTATAGTGAGATTTATCTCCACACTTACAAAAAGACCAGTAATTGTACCAAAAACATAATGATTATTACATATTAAGTAACTTTAGTATATTATCCAACAGTAAGCATAAATTTTCTATTTACATTTCTTACTTTTTGATAATATTCACATTGCTAAGCTATCTCGTCTGTAGGATTTCTTAAATCTTTCATAAGCTTCAATTACAGTTAGTTCTTATTCGTTTCTAATATTAGTGTCATAATTGATTGGTCAGTTCCAAATTTTTATTAGTTCATATATCCATCACATTTCTTTCATTCATAATTGATGTTCCCTAAAATTTTATTTTTGCTTGCTTATAACTTGGATGTTACAAGTTTTTTATTTATATAATTTTTATTACACACAAGTTGATGTCACTATAGATATTCTTTGTTAGGTTTTTAATTCAAAACATATTTTTTTTATGAAACAACTATTTAGTCATTTATAGTTATCGTTTAATATACTTTTAAATTTCATATACTTTTCTTTGGTTTCGTTAATCATAAATTTATTCTTTTATAGTTAGTTTTCAATTTTCATTTATATTTGTTTCAGGTAAGGTTACTTTTTCTAACAGACAGTGCATTATTTGTTCATCCAGTAATGCTTTTAATGATCCTTTTTATTTTTCAGACATGTGCAAAATAGAATGCCACTCATCAATATGATTAAAAAACGCGTTTATGTATAAGATAGTAATATTTTCCAGACCCATAATTGTAGTCTTATTTATACCAAAAGACTTATGCTTGATTGAATTAATTCAAAGTTGAATGTGTAAATGAAAACCCGAATTTTGCTTTCTTATTTTGTTTCGGGCATTATAGATTTTAAAAATAAATTAAAATTTTTTACTCGGCGACCAGTATAATATGTTTTTTTTTGCATTTATTTAGAATTTAGCCAAATTCAAAATTTCGTATTTGAGATATTTTCTTTCGTGTTTTTGAGTGAGGAAAATATATGCTTGTAATTTATTATAAATCAATAAAAAAAAAGTTGTACTTGAAATGATAAAAAATAAAATAAATATTTTAATACAAAGTCAATTTAGTTCATTTTAATACAGTTTGCCATGTGCTACTGCATGACCTGTAGGCGACATCTCTTTTGGAAAATTGTCTAAATACACTGTAAATGTTTACATACTTGACATTTTCTAATTATTTTGTGTATCGTATTGTCTGGAACGCGTGAACATAAAAGCGTTATATTTGGTGTAACACATGTTGACGTTGATATGACTAAATATCACAAGTTGCACATATGTATCTTGCAGCGGAGAGAAGAGAGCAGGATAATAGGGCGTATGTGGGTGTTATTGTGGCAGAGGAACAGTACCGGTAACTGCAACAGTTGTTAGTGCAGATTAACTTGCGAGTTTGATGAGAGACAGATTATATGGATGCGTGTAGCGAGTTTATCCTTCCTCGAAATCGCACCCGTCTGAAAAGAAGCCTGAATAGTATCCAAAAAGTATGGCGTACGTGGAATGTCGAACGAAGGAAATCCGCAAGGCCTTGCTCTGAACGCCCCGCATGACTACGGGCCGAGAGGATCGGTACGTTGTTTGTACTATTAGCACAAGTTTGTCGGACGGGAAGGGAAAGAGCACTCAGTACGCAAAATGTACGTTGACATCTGATACGTAGTACTTCGTAATCGAAGCGTGCATTTAACTACGCCATTACCACCAACAGCAAGGTAACATGGTATGGGCGCTTTAGCTTGCGGGAGACGTACATATCTAGTTCGCGTAGAGTAATAGATGCATGCCTGACCATATTAGATCATATGTCAAACATGTCTAAGACATGATTGGTCGGCGGTTTTAGCAATATCCGCCTCCCTTGACTAATGTCGAAGAGCTAAGGGGTTGAAACGGTATGATTGACCATCATTCCACGCTCCATACAGTTGGTGATTGACTCCATGCTACATCGCATTACAGCCATATTAGCGGCCCAACTGAGATACTCCCGCGGTTAGTGCATTCGCACTTAGTAGTGCTGCGTCGCTCTTCTGATGAGTATAAACTATACTACTTTTCAACTACTTACATACCAAATTTCATTAAGCTTTGTTCACGATTGATTATGGCTAACAGTGTAAATAATTTATGGTTATCTTACATTTTAGTCCATGTTACTTAATACGTAGGTTGTTTTAAAAATTTTGCGATTTAGTTACTTCCTGTAAGGTGGCGCTGTCGGAAATATTTTTGTCATATTCTCTGAGATTTTTTGGCTAAAAATGAAGCGATTGTTTGACGATCAAGCACCATCCTTGACGACTGCTGAACGGCGGTGCAACGACTTCTAACGTGGACGTGTTTCGCTCAACGAGTATCGTGAGGGACGGCCTGCCACTGCAGTCGCTCTAGAAAACATCGACGCCGTGTACAACATGATAAAGATAGATAACTATTGCACAAACAGAGATATTCGAACATCTTTAGGCATAGGTATGACCCAAATCAGAATTATCCTGCATGATCATCCTGCCGTCAGAAAGCTTTGTGTCGATGGACATCACACAATTTAACGGAAGCATAAAAGAAAGCGAGTGTGAATTAGTGCAAAAAAATGCTTAAAAAATTCAACCGCGATTGAGCAAAATTAGTGTATGGCATCGTTACAGGTGACGAAAGTTGGGTATATTGTTACGAGTCAGAAAGCAAGCGACAATTGGTTCACTGTGTCTTTAAAGACGCGGACGAAGCCCTAACAGGCGGACGCATCGGTCATTTTTCTACTATTCCGCTAGAGGGTCGTCGTACAGTCAATGTTGGATGATATACAACCATTTGTTTGCCAACTGTGTTCCAAAAAGCGCGCGAGAAAAGATCAAGAAGACGAATCATTCTGCATCCAGACAATGCACAATCACACAACGCATATCAAACATCCGCCTTGTAGTCCCGACCTGGCACCTTGTAACTTCTTTTTATTCCCATACACAAAAGACAAAATACGTAGTTTGAAATTTAATACTCCGGAAGTGACTGTAGAAGTCTACGAAAACTTAAGTATCTGAGGTAACTAAAGAACAATGAGCCCAGCGTTTTGAGAACTAATGCCACCGAATGCAGAAGTGTATAGATTATAAAGGCAAATATTTTGAAAAACATTAAAAAAATTGGTTAAAATAATTGATTTTTTCTGTTTCATCTGCAAAATTTTTAAAGCAACCCATGTATATACTTTTTGTACTCAATTTTTTTAATTTTTTTTGCTCGGTAGAAATTTTTTTTCGGATATTTTTTTTTCCATATTTGAGAAACAATTATCAGCAAAAGTAATATAAAAATATGTTTGTGCAAAAACTTACCATCATGTTTAGAATTACCTAATTAAATACAGAAGCTAGTTCATAGAGAAATTAAGTAATGTGTGTACTAGCTTCTAGTCAAAAGTAATATTCAAAGTGCATAGCAAGACCATCATATCCTTAGAAAAATCTGCGCACACTTTCGGTATTACTCGTACTCAGTCGCCAGTGTGTCGCTCGCTTCGGTGATTAGGTACATTCCCAACAGAAAGGCGCGGTTTTATTTTGTACTACGCGACGCCAAGAATAAGAATTTAGAAAATTTTTATTTATTAATATATGTTATACTGGTCCAAATGGAATGTAAATTATTAATTAATGAGGCTGCTAAGTGTTATTTAATAGTGTTCTATTGAGGATGTACTATGAAAGTAAATCTTAATATGATTAGGTAGATAATGTAATTACAAAATTTTTTAATAATACCCAGTAATTAGAAGCAAATAGCTTTATTTCAAAATGATTACATAATTACATAATAAATTACATAATAAAACACATTCACAAAGCAATGATTACTAAGTTATTCTGAATCATCGCTGAAACCAAAATCACTGTCAGATGTATCAGCACCCACGTTTATAATTAGTGACTCCGTAAGAACATCCATAAAAACTTCATTTTGTTTATATTCATCTTCGACTCTCTTCACGTGAGTGCAAAGTTTGTTCCAGTCATTTACTGTAATGCTTTTAAATTTTTCTTCCGCTAGCCTTTTAGCGTCCTCTAATTTAAATGTGACATTTTGTGATGCCACAAAATTTTTCACAGTCGCCCAAATCATTTCGATTGGATTTAGTTCAGGGTGATACGGAGGCAATCGTAAAGTTGTATGACCGTGTGCCTCCAAAATTGCGTCTATTTTATATCGTAAGTGTTGTTGTTTATTATATTTTATTAACATATATAACTGGGCTTTCGTCATATCAGATGTACAGGCAATACCTTTTTCGGTCAACCAGTGTAACATTTTTTGCTTGTTTGCATTAGAATTAGGCGCTGGATTTATCTGAACATTGTGGTATGGAGCATTGTCAATAACTAGTACTGAATTTTTTGGTAAATTTGGTATTAGTTTTTCAACGAGCCATTTTTGGTAATTTTCGAAATTCATTTCGTGATGGTAATCACCGGATTTTGTTCCGGATTTAAAAAGTAACAAAGCGTTTTCTACAAATCCATGGTTCTCACCTCCAGCGTGCAACATAATTAAACGCTGGCCCTTGGAGATTGTCGAAAATAACCCATTTCTTGACTTGTCTGTCCAACTTTTCGATTTTGTATGGCCGCTATGAATATAGGATTCATCCATATAAATAGTTGGACGATTTTGCCGTCGATATACATCTATTTTTCGTAAAAAATTTGTACGAATGTTTCTGATATCTGGTTTTTCTTGTAATATCTTGCGATTGTTTTGTGTAGCACAGAATCTAAAACCAAGCTTCTTTATAATTTTTCTTAAGGATTCTCGGCCGCCCGGAAAATTTATATCTTCTTTAAGTTTTTGTAGTAAATTTTTAATAGTAATCCGCTGATTATTTGTCTTGTGGAAATTATAAATAATATGTTTTATTTGGTATAGGTCAATGTCGTCTATTGAATCCATTACTAAACATTTCCTCGATCTTTTCTTTTTTGGCGATTTGAAAACTGGTAGTTGTTCTGTGTTCTCTTTCTCATTTCGTTCTGGTTCTGCTTGATATTCGTTCCCCTCTTTTAAAATATTATAGACAGAAGCTCTTGAAACACCAGTTGCTCTTGCTACGTATTCCTTTAATTCGCTTTTTGTACAATTTCTTATGTCTGTTTCGTTATCTGAAATTGTCTTTAAAAACTTAAAAACATTAAACACGACTTCACGGGTTTGTGAATGCAGTCCTTTTCCACCTCCTAAGTTGGACATTATTAATTATAATAAATAAAACAAATAATAACCAATTATAATGCAAGACCTCAATTACTCACTTTGACTAACCGTAACTTAACAACTTAACCACGCAACGATCATAAGCACACTGAGGACACAAACAGCTTACCGATGACTCGGAGTGTACCACCCGGCACGCCTACGATGCGCAGTAGATTTTTGTCCAAGGATATGATGGTCGTGCTGTATGTTCCATTTAAAGTTTACACTTAAAAGTTATATATTTTACACATAACGTCAATCATGAGATTTATTATGTCATGTAGTTGTAAGTTATCAGGAAAATCGAATTCATTTTGATACCCTGCGAATGCAGAGCTGACTATTATCAGTAGTTTGAGAATACACGTGTATCTATGAAACTTCAATTCTTGGAAAATTTTTTCAATTTTTTACAAATTGATGATTAATGATTTCATCAGTAATAAACTTTATTGACAA
The DNA here is from genome assembly GCA_031893035.1 of Dermolepida albohirtum. Taxonomy (NCBI): domain Eukaryota; kingdom Metazoa; phylum Arthropoda; class Insecta; order Coleoptera; family Scarabaeidae; genus Dermolepida; species Dermolepida albohirtum. Next base: position 33,282 of record JAVIWB010002634.1, read on the forward strand.
CTTTAATATCAGTAAAACTTATGAATAAATAATAAACGAAATAATAAATCAGTTAGCAAGTTAAAGAAGAAGGGTAGATGCCGACAATAATCTTTTGTTTCATACCAGTATAACATTTTAGCTTGAACGAGTACAGTTCGACTACGTAGAAAAATAGACGATAAACATTTTTAATGTGAGTATAGGATATCAAATATAAGAATAGAAAAGCTAATAACTTTAATAAAAAAGCTGTTCTTTCAAGAAGATTAATACATTATGATAATATGGAATACATAAAATTGTGTTTGTAAGACAAAATCAAAAATACTTTTAGGTATACATATGACTATATGATTTTTTTAAATTAGACTACTATATATATGTATATATGTATATATATATATGTATATATGTATATATATATATATATATATATATATATATATATATACAGGGTATCTGCAAAATGCTTGGACATGGCTTAACCACAAACTCCTTGCATCAAAATAAGATGATTTAACCAAACTTACCTATATTCAAAATCGCATCGTTACGCCGGTATTCAGCTTTAAAGTTTTCGAAAAAAACAAAAAAATTCTTATTAAAACATAACACTTTGATCGATTTTAATTATTTTTGGTACAACATTTCAAGTAAGTGTAAGTCATGTTTTGAGATGATTT